>QVRM01002136.1:0-46417 GCA_003439945.1 Dermanyssus gallinae | reverse complement strand
ATATATATTATATATACATATATATATATATATATATATATATATATTGGGTGAATGCTAACGCACAATCTCTTATAGAGGACATTTGTGCTTTGCCGTGTATTCGTTAGTTTGTGATCATGATCTATTATAGTCCGGCATTTACTTTATCCAATGTAGAAAACACCATGAAAACCAATTTAAGAGTAGCTGGTCTAGGTTTTTAAAACCACGAACTTTCAAACGTTAAGTTGTTACATCAGATTGTTGAGCGTGCACGCTCTGACACGTGTATGCCGCCACACGGCTTCACAAAACGAAACGTTTCCATTTGTATTGTTCGTGTTACATGCATATACGCAGTAATTAATGCATATAAACATAAAATTAAGTACATGCAAATTCGAATAGACAGCATATAGTACCGTATTATTAGGTTATGGCTCTGTAGCAATCGAGCGATTTTGAATGTTGGCGGCACTACTGGCAGGGTTGTAGTTATCCAACACAACAACAGCAGTAGCAGCATCAGCAGCAGCAAAAGACAGCACCCGAAGAGTGGCGGTGAGATTCGGCGGTATTCGCGTATTCGATTTGATGTCTTCATCTCGATTCTGGTGAATGATTTCGCGATTGGCGGCCAGATGGTGTGTGGCCATCTATAGTAGACAAGTGACTGACTCGCTACTAATTGTGTACGCAGAGAAGGTGACTAGCAGCGTAGCATCGAGAGCGTTGAAGTAGGGTGAGCTAAGACAGCAGCAACTAGCGACTCGTTCAGCGAATTCGAATCATCTAACGAGGCAGGGGCAGCCAGCTGATTGCTGATGGTTCACTGCCTCTTCTGATTCGACGAATAGAATGATAAATCGCGAGCGCATGCTGACCTGACGATCTGTCCAAGTGGCTGCGTAAGTCATTGTTTGATGTCGATGTTGTGCTTTCTTTTCGCACTGTTTTAGGCTGACAGATGCTGTGTCAGCTGTTGTTGTTGTTGTCGTCATCGTCGTCGTCGTCGTCGGCGAACATTGGTGAAAGGCGGAACATCATCATACGATGTTGGTGGCGGATCGCGGTTCGGACTGATCCGATAAAAACGAGGAAAAAGTTGGTTGCTTTTGAAACGTCAGTTAGGCGCGATGGCACCAATCGACCGCGCCGATCACCGACGGGAGGATGTGCCGCTCCAGGCCGTGTTTTGGCCGAAAACGTTCTGCTCGAAGTTTCAGCCGATCACGACCGAATCGTGTCCATTTGTAAGTATGCACACGCAGCACACATGGCCTTTGGGTTCTGTGTGATTACTGTGTGATCAGATGTGTGTTTTGTTTTTCTGGGTTGTAACCCACTGTAGCGATACGTGCGTGATGGGGCAATAATTACGGACATACATGGTGTACAAGGACCAACATATGTACAGGGATCCACATGTTGTAAGGGTCCTACATGTTTACAAGGGCATACATGTTGTACAGGGACACACATTTTGTACGGGACATACATGTTGTACAGGGACATTATTACAAAGATGTACATGGTGTACAGGGACACATATTTGTACAGGAACAGACATATTATTTAAGCACATACATGGTGTACAGGGACATATATGTTGTACAAGGACATACAGGCAGTGTTTCGCAAAGAACAAATGCATTGCGTCTTCTGAACTACCGATTGGCTGTGTTGCAGCTGTAGAGAGGCGAATGCAGGCACCCGATATGAGCGAGCATTCATTATTGTAGGCAATTTTTCTGATGAACTTATATACTTATTGGTGCCAGAATGGGGTGATTGAGATTTCATACTATTCTTAAGTTACTTGCGTAGTAGTATACAGATCATAGACCGACCTATATACTTATGAAAAATGATGATGTCTATATAAATTAAATGTCAATGCATGGGTTACAGGCACTTCTTCCGCTGCAAGGCCGTCCATTGATCGATTATAATTTGGATTTGCTGTTCACGAACGGCTTTCAAGAGGTCTACGTATTTTGCCACAGCCACAATGCTGAGCACATCAAAAGCTACTCAGGTAATTGTCTCTGATAGAGCAACTTACGCGTCATAGTTACGCACAAGTTAAGACGCGTCATTGTGTATCTAGCTTTGCGTACATGTTTTAGGAACAAATTGTGGTTTGAATGAGAGTCGGTACTGCTAGTTGTATATGTTTGATGGTGTTTTAATTTTGTCGCTCTTCGTTCTTCACTGGCCGAGCGACTGCAGCTCATCAAAATGGGCCTCCTTTGGGCGCACCGGTTTGCCGTGAAGGTGATATCGGCTGACAATTACATGTCGTTTGGCGATATGCTTCGAGACTCGATGGCAAGGCCTACATCCGATCAGGACTTTCTGCTACTGCAGGCCGGAGTCATAGCCAATATCGACATCAAGCAACTCCTGCAGGTGGGTAACATTGGCTTAGTGCGCTTTGGCTAATTCGTGGCTCGCTTGAAATCAAGCCATTTGTGTATCCTGGAGCTGACTCGTGTATCGGCTTATGTTGTGGATTTCTGGGGTCTGTTATGATAGATAAAGCAAGCATGGTATAACAGTATGCGAACGGTGGTATTATCCGTCACGTTATTGTGTCACTCTGGCATCCGTATTAGGCACATCGTGGAAATCAGTTGGCGTCGAACGGCAAAAGTCTGATGACGATCGTCGTCCGCAAGCTGAGTCCCGCCCACGGGACGCGATCTGTTGACGAGCATTTTGTGGTGTTCCTCGACGCTGACCGGAAGATATTGCACGCTCATTTTAACGAACGACGAACCAAATACCTTGATGTTCCCCTTAGGGTACGTATGGGTTAAGATATGCGCTCATACGAGCGTATGATTTGAGGGGCCAAAAAATATTTTTTTAAATGACTACTAAATATATCTGGCAATTTACGTTGCGTTCCGACGTCTACCTGTCTTATATATCGTGTTTTATAACGGGCGGTTTATTTGTTGTGGTTGAAGCTATGCTGTGTGTTGGTGTGATTTAGCATCATCATCGCTCGATGCCGTTGGCGTCACCGCAGTTTTGCAATAATATATGCTACTATGATCGAGAGGCCAACGTCTGAAGCTACCTAAGTGTGAAGTGACATAACGAATGGAACACACTTTGGAAGTGACACACCTCGTTATGTGTCACTCACGCTAAATTCGGAGTGTGGAACTCACAAACGGATTTCCTGAGCAATCGCAAATTTACTGCTAAAGTTACATTGTATTACATTGTTGTATTGCTACACACTAAATTAAGCTCCGTTTTTGGTTTGATACTTGGCGCCGCCGCTTATGTAAAAACATGTGTAAACTAAGCGAATGAAGTGATTCTGGATGTATAGACTTGTGTTATATATGTATATGCTCAGCATTCTGTTTTATTATGTATACACTTGTGTACTTAGCATTCCGTTTTCTTTGACGAGCAAGCTATTTGCCGGTGGAGCGCCCGTATCGGTGCGCGCTGACCTCACGCAGACGAAGATGGTCTTCTGCAGCCAGCACGTGCCTGCTATCTTTCTGACAACTTGATTACCAAGACACAAACGACTTTGTTAAAGGTAAGTTATGCACCAGTGCGGCTTGTTGCCAATTTCCACAGCGCCAGTGCCTGTTTGGAGATAACTTTCCACTCATTTCATATCCCATACACTTACGTCAGCTTTGAGATGAAGCTAGATGAGAACTTAAGATGGCCTATTTGTCTTAAACTATTTACAATATTCTTGCGAAAGGACTGACGTTTTTACTTAACCCTTCTTCCACTGGCTGGCAAATGTTTGATGCTCTTTGTAAAACGCATTGTAACTCCCATTTAGAAAAAGGTATGAAGACAAAGAGCAACCTTTTAGCTGCTGCGCGGCATGATTTTAATTCCGTAAACCGTCGAAATATTCATAATGAATAAAAAACATTTTACTGTATATGTAGAGAACTGGACAAATTAAGACATCCGTTGGTAACGCTTACCATGAACTACGGCTCATTAATTAACCAAGGGCAGGGAGGGGATGTATACAACCTAATTTTGGCAGTGCTAAGCTCTTCTGAAAAAATAACTGTTATAGGTCGACAGTACTTGCTTCTCTTTTTTTGTACGCTACTAGAGGTTCCGCAAGGCAGCTGTTGCCATTGCTTCCCTGCATTTTTGCTCCGCACGTAAACAATACATAGAGACCCCGAAAATATTTTTAAATGCCCGCGTAGAACCGAATCCACTCGCCGATAGCGTCATCTTATTGATGCTTGGGTGAAAACGTTGAGTCTATTCTCCCGCAGAATACGGTGTAAAAAATAGGCAAGGTAGTGTTTCGAAAAGCTTTGATTGATCATTGACGATAGAGTTCCTTAATGAGTGAGTTTTTTTAGCAGGAAGTCCTTTTGATGGCGGCGACTGAGCAAGCACAGAACCCAAGTGCGCCACCAAAGTGTACCATATTTTTTTAATGCGTTACATACACATATTTCGAATGCGTTACAACTTGCGATCGAACGTACCTAAGCAAGGGGCAATTGCATACTAGCTACCCAGACTACACCACCATTGGGGTTGAGGTTCCATCTCTGAGGAGTGTGTATGGATTGTACATGCATTTAAACTGGACATTTCAATTTATACGACGACTTTACCTCCTGAAGGATGCCCAAAAAACAGCAACAGACAGCGAAAAAGTGCGTTGTGTCAAGGCCGCGATGGACGAAAACTTAACATAACACATGCATCGCTAGAGAAGACTTTGAACTTGAATCCCAAGTCCTTCCATAAGCTCCTGCACAACTACATGGGAATCACCATAAAATGGTGCTTCGTAATTTGTCACGGGGCGAACGAAACACATGGCGGATACTTCTGGCTCGATAATTTGTGATAAAATGCGATAAGGGTCAGTCTTCTTTCTCTACCTCGTCACTTCAGGTGATTAGATTTTTACAGTTTGTTGACCCTTTGCTCACTGAACGGTTGGTGATGAGCAAGGAAATGGTTACATAAATGAAAAAAAAATGAAAAGGCACATTTGATGAAGATGTAGTCTGTCTAAGCCTTCTACAGTATATGTGCATTATTTCTCTTCCATGCATTAAGAGAACGAAATGATCATCTTGGCTTATAAGGCGTTGTTCTCTAAAAAATATTAGGAATTAGTAACTAACGCACCAAAGTTATTCCCACGAACGCTAGAGAGGCGACGCGAAGTATCCTTAGTCATCATTAGCATTAATACTCTGAAAGGTCTGTCCCGGGCAAACCTTGCAAACGAACTCCTTTGCGTAATTATTCTCGCAGAAGGAGTGGAACTTAAAATGTTCTTCATTTTATGTGTTTGAGAAGTAATGTGTGGGAATCACGTAGATATACAGGCAGCGTCAATACGGTTCATACACGTCCTCGTTTATATCACCGCAGCTAATTTCACAAACGCGCATTTTGTGGTCATTTCAGGCATCATCGAGCATGAGGAAATTATGAACAACTCGATCCATATATATGAAGTGCAGAATTCGTATTGCGCCTGCATCACTAATCTCACCTTGTACACACGTATAGCGCTCGACATCGCTAAGAGATGGGTAAGCCAGAAAATAGATTGTTATACATGTGCATCATGGGCTGCGTCTTCACTGTATGTTTCTTTCGTGAACTTAACATAAAACATGATTTGATTGTTGTTTAGATTGGTGGTAGTCTTGCAGTATTTTGCATCAATGTGTATTAAATTTAAAGATTAAATTCCACAAATTAATTATTGATATAAAGCGTTTGAGCTATATTAATATATGTGGTTTGATAATCGGTGTTAGGGTAATGTTAGGAGAATGAACGAATTCGTAACAGAACGCATAAACGCTCTTCGTTTTGAGTGACTGCTTCGACTTAGATGGTTTTTGCGATGGCAATACTAATTTAAGTTTCTGTTGCAATACAGTGACATTCTACTCGCTATGATCTTTTTGTTTTGCCTACACATTTTGCGAGGTACACGACCGTGTACTGTGCGACGGCAATATGTAAAACGTATGAATGTATTTTTCCGTTATTTCTAGACCTACCCGTACACTGTAGATAATAACGTTCGAGGGTGCCGCCTACAACGCGGTGGCTACTATATGGGCGTCAAGGGTCGAGTGGCTCCATCGGCATCGATTGCTCATTTTTCTGTGGTACTGGGCACTGTAGCCGAAGAGACAAAAGTAAACCGATCGTTCATTGGTGAGGGCAGCACTGTCGGAACGTCGTGTCAACTGCATGAAGTCACCCTAGGCAAGAATGTGGTCATCGAGGACCGCTGTGTCCTGAATCATTGCCTCATCGGTGATAACTGTGTCGTATATCATGGTAAGTGTATGTCCTATACACGCTTACCCATTTCTGGAAATAATCGCTAATTCATGTAGCAAATAGACACGGAGAAAAAGAGCAAGTGTGATGCAAAACTGTTACACCTGCAGGCAATTTGTGGCCTGGCTGACTGTACGATCTATTCAGCGAATTTGACTGTCATTACAATAATAGTACTTCGTCACATTGCTAAAACATCAGGCGACAGCTGGCTTTTAGCTGCTTGACTCGCCAACGTAGCCTTCTTTTTTTCTGGTGGTGATTCCGTTCTCGATGTGGGCTGAACACTAATTTATGTGTGCGGATATCTGTCTGATTTGTGTGTGGGCGTTACAGACACGTCACTTTCTGGCTGTATCCTCGCGGCTGGCGTGCGCGTGGGCCCCGTCCAAACAGCTGAATCTGCTACGTCTGCAGAGTGTACCATACGACGACGGCTTTGGCGATGACCTCGACGGCGACAGCTCGAAGCAGGTCAACGCAGCGACAGCGGTCAACACAACAAAGTTTGGTACGAAGAGTATCGCATTCGAATTTGCAGAGGAGGCCGACGATGACAGTGAGTGCGAAGACGTTGACGATGACGCCTTGCTTGAAGACAAGTGGGGGTACTGATGGCGGCGGCCAGGCGGGACTCAGCGACGGATTTGTATCGGAAGATGAAGACGACACCGAAACGATCGAGGGCCACGGCGATGTTGATGAAGTTGATGCGGGTGAGTGGCAAAGTTATAATATATATATACATATATATTTATATGACCTTTTTTTATGACCTATGAATTGCACATGTATATAGATTTACAGTGTCATGCGGGCAGCTAAGCGAAACCTAGTAGAGTAAGTGTGAACCTCTGCTGTATATGTGCGCCGTTTGCTATACATATTGTGATACGTTCTTGCAGTTACTGAACCACAAAGTGTGGTCGGTAACCTTTTCTTCGATTTCCCGCGTATGGATTAAGGCGAGGTCCGTTTTGCGCCTTCATTCCCTTTTCTCACACGGCGCGCCGTGGCAATAAGGCCATCTTTGAACCTTGCCGTATTCTCCTTTTGCCGGACTCTGTTGTTTTCTGTTGTTTTTTCATTCTAAACGCATATATTGTTAAGTGGCTCCCAAACGCTCGTATAGAGGATTTTCACGTTAAGAAGTCATTAATACTTTTGGGCCTTATTCGTGTTCGTAGATGAAAACTTTTAAGCCAAAACACCTGTATTTTTTTTTCTAAAATACATATTATGTCAGCAGGTATGAATATTTCACACCCGCAGACGCTCAAAAGTTGGTAGATAGGCAGAAATTATTATGATAAATAGTATAACATCTGTTAGCGGACGACAACTAAGATATTTAGTTAAACGAAACAAGCATATAACGCCCATCGCAACTGCAACATTTGTTGACTTAACTTTTTTTTAATTTAGGCGAATACCCCGTGGAGGGAACGGAGGACACGAACCTTTTCCTCAAGGAGGTGCTGGAGAGTCTTCAGAGGGGTGTTGAAGAAAATATCAGGCCTGAAAATCTCATTCTAGAAATCAACTCCTCTAAACATGCATACAATGTCACCATAACGGAGGTCATTGAGATCACTGTTCGTGCTCTTCTGTCAATCTGCCTTAGTGAAAAGGTCTGTGCACATTTTTCACAATATGGTCAGCGTTTTAAGCACGTACATACTAGTTTGGAGTATAGAGTAAGCCTTCAGTGAAAAGTTATCGCTTATGTTGCTTGTTGTTTGTTTTAATCGGACAATTTGGAATGCATGCGGTCTCGTCTTTATTTGTGGGGCTCAGCGTAATACTAATTGTCTAGTTCAGCCCGTTTGTATATAGATAAAAAAAAACATACACTGAACTGTAGTGCTTGGTTTTATATTCTATGCTTATTTCGCTTGTGCACTATACTACCAACAGGCTGGATTTATACATAAAGCACGCATTAGAAGTTGAAATAGGCTTTTGAAATATAAATGCTTGTTTTAAGGCTGCGTTTGGCTGTCATAAGATGTGAAATCGCTAATCTGTGATGTCCGAATAAAGCTGCAAAACAAAAAAAAAGCTTAAAGGAAACAACCCATGTGTACGTTGATTGTAATACAAGGTTGATTTCACATCTTGGTGTTAGTATTTACGAATGTTTAGCACGGGGGGTACCCAGTGGGGGTTAAGGCAAAATATGTTTTTGCCATATATTTATTTTAATAAATCACCAAAAGTAACTGGATTGCGGGATTATAATACTGTGATTGACGACATCCGCTTTTATTTGTATCAGCATTTTAATAGCAAACTCGTGCACGAGGCTAACTGCCTTTAATTTATCTTCAGAAAACGGCCCGAGTCGTTCATGGCGGGACTGAAGAAATCTACAAATCAAGTGAGCGGCATCCTACGCAATTATCTCAAGAAGGAGGATTCTCAGCGGATCTGCCTGGATGAAATTCGACGCTTCTACGTGCGTTTACGCTCTCACGGCGATGAAGCTTTGCTGAAAACAATGCAGAACGTAATTAATTTTCTTTACCAGAAAGATGTGCTCAGCGAGAGCGCAATTCTCGATTGGTTTGACGACCTTAGCGAGGACGATGTCGCGAAGAAGTACCTAACACAGTTTGTTGAATGGCTTCAGCAGGACAGTAGTGCTGAAGAGCAGAGCGACGACGATGATGGTGATGATGGTCACGATGATAGCGAAGACGCTGAGGCTGAGTCAAGCGAGAGCGATTAGTAAACAAAATTTAGCTATAAGAGGATGAGAGCCATAACTTGAAACAAGAAAAAAGGAGCGGGCTACTCGCTTACTCTACCAAGAGTCCGGTTGTCGAAGTCTACGCTAGAAATATAAAGTGCCTGTTGTTGATATATTATACGATCATCAATTCGAGTCGTTCCGGTATGTATTTTTTCCGATGTATATACTTGAACATACAAGTATATATACGCAACATATTTGTGAATAAATAAATTCACTAGGCCAACTTGTTGCGGTAAAAATATATATGCATGTGTTTTATGTACTTTCATTTTTAGAATGTTTTCTGGTTGCAAGTGATGTCTTCGCTGTGCCTTTAAATCTAACCTAAACTGAATGTACTCGCTTCTACAATGATCTGTTTATTTTTCACGGGCATACAACATTTATTAGGGTTAGTTTTCAACATACATAACTTGCCTTACTATACAATATCGGAACCGTTTGTAAAGCTTCTGGAACGTTTTGAAAAAAGATTGTCTGGGATGCAGCTAAAAATCGATGTCACATTTGCTTGAATCGATGCCACGTCTTTCCCCCTGAAGGCGTGCTTGAGTTAAGCATGAAATCTGCAGCGGCCGATTGTGGTGTTCGGGAACTGTGACCCCTCCTTGGGCCAAATACTGAGAAACGACGCTTGTGGTGCCCGACGCACGAAGAAAACACGATTTTCCAGAATTGATAAAGTTCGGCGTTTTAAATACTAACGTTACAGTTTGGCCAAAAGTTCCGGTGAAAAAATGATCGGGAATAGAAAAGCATAATCATCTGAGGCATACTTCCTTACAAGAAGCAGTCACTTAGTTCAGCGGGAATGCAGGAATTCCCTTGTCATTCCTTAACTAGACAACTTAGACATTGCATTGGAATCATTAAAATTCTTATTTTAACAAGTTGTACTACATCTCAAGTAACGCTACGCTTCATTATCGAACCCTTGTCAAAACTCCCATTATTACAGATTATTTGTAGTTTGTTAGTGCACACTATCGACCGTAGCTGTGGATTCACGTCGAGTGCGATTGCAACCTGGCTAAGGTGTTATACATATTATATGGGCCCACATAGGTTGCACTCATTACCTCGAATTAGTCATATTCAACACTTATCGTAGTTTTATTTGGGTGTTACCTAATCCCATAATTAATATTGTTAGTATGAATGTCATAACAAAACACAAATGCTGACCGCTATTATCACATCAACGAGAGTTCACGTACACATAATCATCAATTTGACATTATCATATTTGTAGACGGGGTGACTGGTGAAGGTGGTGACCGGCAGGACTTGGCGGTTCGATCGTGGCACGACAGATGGTTTAGGTTATAACAAAAACACATAACAATTGTAGTACAATGTGCTAAACTGCGCTCAACAATCAAATATGCGCTTTGTTGTAAAAACAGATGGAGTAGGTTTGTATGCTTCAACCTGGCCATCCGCCAGACAAACTAACTATTTTTGGAGTTCCAAACGGGTCACGACCCTAGAATTCAAAGAATATTGAAACCTCAAGTGTTTATTTTAACATTTGATATCAAGTGTGTTCTAGCAGGGGCCTATCTGAATGTATGCGATCCGTGTGATCATTTATGGTAAGCAACAAAATTGTGTTAATGTGGATTTTCATATCACGTGTTTGTCGTTAAAATGGCTACATTTTTGGTAGTCTATTTCAGAGACCTAATACTTGAATACTCTACAAGTCTATGGATAGTAGACATCAGCATACCGTTCTCAGCATAGCAGCAAGTGACGCCATTAATTGCAGACTTAATTATAGCGTAAAAATCTAAGGATATAACTGGGTGCTACTATTTTCAATCGTCAACATATTCATAAAGATGAATATACCATAAATTAGAAACGAACGCAGTTGCCATATGGTACACACACAGACAGAACAGAAAGGAATTTGCCTAGCCACTTTGACTTAAAACAGAATACTACTAAGCGGATGGTAATGCACCATCTCCTTTATTGAGATATCCCTGCTCTCCCTTAGTTTGCCGATCACGACCGAGTATAGTCCATTCCGGCATTTACATTGTATACATTAGAAGCCATTAAAATCAATTTACGAGTGACCAACCCAGAATATAAGCCCCTTAACGCTCTAATGCGAAACAATGGCTTTGCCTCTAAGCCATTTGCTTAGTGGCATATAACAGCTGCATCTTTGTAAGAAGAAACAAAAGAGTGCCCCAAAGAGTGTCAAAAGCAGAAATCGGATAAAAGTAACCGCACTGAATCGAATGTTGGCTTATTTTGTGAGAACAACAACTAGTTCTTTCATTTATAATAGTAGCCACAAATACACTCATTCGAATGCAATATATTTTAACTATGGCTTTGTTCGGAAAATGAATCGGGTTATGTTTTATGTTTTTATTTTTGTTTATATTACCTTGTTTTTGTCAATTTTTCAATCACACTAGTAGCCCCTCTAAATTCTTTATCAGTACTTAGTGATATTGTTTCCCCATCGACACCTATTTGGATTTTAACGAACGTTTTAAAAATAAGACCCTAAAACTAAACTGTACATACAGAATATGTTCCACGCAAACCTGTACGAGTCGTATTACAACTCTGCCCGATCTTAAAGCACGTGTAAATTTAAATTAGACATTTTGGGTATTTTAATAAAGGTATTTTTGTTCATTAAAGTGTATGTACATGCGTCGAATGCGCTTTATTTCATATAAAAAAGTACTGATTGTGTTTTTATTTGATTCATACAAGGCACCTTGCTTTGAGATAGCTTCCTCTTCGTACTTTTGACCTGTTCCTTTTCTGCACCTATTTCTCTCAAGATTGCGCTATTATAGGACAGCGATGCTCACGCCGATAACCAATAAGAAAAAGGATACCCTAAACACCTAACCTCTTAGAGAGGTATTGTCAAAAAGAACTGCTGCTATAACCGGCTGTCATCTATACTGATGGCTCGCCTTACAAGTTTCTAACAATCGCGCAATGAGAAGCGCAACGAAAGAGCAGTATGGATTTTAAGAAAGCCGGTGTACCATTCTAGCATGCAGGCATATACTGGACAAGGACGTACGAGTTTTTCGACCGCTAGGTGATGCAGCTTGCTTGGCTTGAATAGAGCTGAAACCCTTCTTACAGACGACTGGAGTTATACAGGGTGACAGTACTTTGTAAACTCCTTGACACGCCAGCTTACAAGGAGTTCATTATATATATATATATATATATAGCATAGCTTTAGCGGGATTTTATGCATTAAAACCATGTCCAAAGTCTACATATATACATAAACCGTGACCTTCAGATACTAAGAATTTATGTTGCGTTCAACACAAAGCTTAGACTTGGTGTCAGTGTTTCCTTGTTTATTGCTTATCACAGGAGCACATTATTTACAAACTAAATTTTTGCCATTTTTTTAAAGATCATGTGCCGCGTTTTATCTAAAAAAATATATATATATATAAATATTCCATACAGGAATGATGCATATAAAAACTGTTTGTGCAGCCTAGTAAAAAACTGCGGGTGTGGGTGTGTAGATGAGACGTTCTTCGTCAGGCTTCTTGCGAGCAGTGCAACAAACACAGCAACATAGCATGAGAAGTCCGACGATCGCTAACGCGCCCAGGCCAAGTCCAAGAACCAACGCAATGAGGACACCATCCCTCTTGACGAAGTCCAGCGTGTACCACACGTGATACGAATCTGCAACACAAGAAAATTCCGGCTGTGATGTAGCTTTTCCTTCTTTCTAACCGCCCGTTAACACTATTACAGTATTTACACTCAACAATATATTAGTAATTGAACGAATATTTTTTAACCATGCATTGGTGCTATAATTGTATTTTGATATTTTGATGTTAAATAAATGTATTTTGCGGACACCTAAACCGTCTTTAACACCTGTTCTAATCGACACTATTTGCAGATTATTGCATGTCACTCAGTTCATAATGCCACACCCTCAAATCAAGAAACAAAATTGCAATATTTTTCTCTCTCTCTTTCTTAGGCGCAGAATTTCCAACCTCTAGTGGTTAGTCGTGCCAGGGAACTCTACAAAAAATGGAACGGTAATGCTCTCTTTTGACATTAGTCCATCTAGATGTATGAAATATGATTAGAAACCCGGTTGAGATCTTACCATTAAGTATGCATTCGCTTAGATCTGGAGATTGTTCGTACTCGACAGCGTAACCAGCTACGGGTACGACCACGCCGTCGGCGTCCATAAACACGCAGTTGAACATATTAAGCGATAGAGTTTCTGAAACGTTTAAAAAGTCATAAGCTTTTCAGTATATATATATATATATATATATATATATATATATATATCACAAATGTATATTTTGCTACACTTTAATTAATGATGATAATGTATATATATATATATATATATATATATATATATATATATATATATGCAGTCACATATTATAGGGTCAAGTATATTATATACATATATAAATATTATAGTGTAAAAAATCTCCTAAAAGTTGTCATATTATTACGATGTCTATCGGTTGTCATTTTTTGTGGAGGAGGGTCAAAATACAATTACGCACTACCGCTACGAGTAGGAAATATCGCTTTCCATCTCAAGCTGTGTGTAACCCCCAGCGGATGGATGCTATGCCGCTGTGAAACCCATATACCCACTAAACTTCACTCTCTGAGGGCACAAATCTCCATAGAAAAGTGCTTTCGCTCACGGGTTCCTCCACCTGCCAGGTGCACTTTGTCCTAGCCCTTGCAAACCGGTTTGATTTACGCGCCTTTGTCAGCCGCGTCGGTCTCGAGAAAATGTTGCATTTTCTTACATTTTCTGTGCTTTACTTTTAGCACCTCCTGTGCTATTTCAGCTTCCAATTCCCATGCCTGGGTCAAACCCAAGATGTACTCCACAAGTCCGTTCAAACTACTTTCTCTAAGCCATCTCTCGGGAATGTGTCTAAGAAAAGTGCGATAGACTCTGCTCCGCCATCAAAAGTTTTCGTGTACGAGCTCGCAATCCATGTATGTTTGGAAGTATTCTGGCAATAGCGTTTGCCGCCTTGAATGCTTTTTCCACAGCCTTCTTTACGTCGAAAAGTGATATAAAAATACAATCATGTTGCAATATATTGTGAATAGGTGAAAATGGCAATATATAAATATACATTGTTATTCATAAAAGGGGCTCCGAACAAGCTATGTTTAATGGAGCTTGAAATTAATGTGTGTAATTATCTATAAGAAATGCCAATAAACAAAAACAAACAGAAGTATATTATATATATATATATATATATATATATATATATATATATATATATATATATATATACTGCACAGATGTGTAAGTGTACCTTGTAAGATGCAGGTTGCCGTGGTTATGCGGCATGAGCTGTTGCTGGATTCGCTGCACAGAGATTCGCCAATGCAGATTATTTGCTGTTTCTTTTGTCCCTGTTGACTGTTGGCTGTGTGATTCACCTTGAGGTTGATGACACCCTGGCTGTAGATACTGTGGAAAGGGCCCAAGTCTGCAGACAAGTCGCACGTCACAGGAATCACACCGAATTAACATCCGTTTTGACAATTATTATTATTGGCACTTTTATAATAAAATAAATAGGTGTATGTGAAAATCTATGATCCTTATATTACAACGTGGCATATCAAAGTGCTCTAGCAAATACGCTCGCCTAAACTGGCCTAGAGCAGTAAAGTGATATCGCTCAGAACGCGAGTCCAGAAGTAGAAGATCGCCAATCAATCTATTTTACTTCTTCAGCTGAGGCCTGTGGGCCCCGGAGTACTACAACACATAAGTTGAGGATACACAGCGGGCCCATATAAACGTAGACGAACCGTAGGTCAAATATGATAAAACATCAACAATTATATTGACAAGTCGACAGGACTTAACCTGCACTTCTCCGTCACGCGTTAGGGTAACTGTAGGTACAATGGCTCTATTTATTTTGTCGTTAAATTGAGAGGCCAATTAAACTTTAGCAGAATACGTCTTGACGAAGAGATATTTAACTACAGACTGGTTAACGCCCCGGGTCTAGTCAATCTAGTAATACCAGTTTGGATGCCTGCTGTCTTGGCTTGAGAAAGACACATTGTAGGGGAAAGACGTAATTTTCCGTTCAGATTTGTTTCGTCAACTATACCAGTTCAATGTACCTGTGCACTTTGACTGTTGTGATGCTACCGAAGTCGTTGTTGTCGCTGGGCTCCCGGTCGCGACCAGCAGCGACATTACGGCAATCATGGTAACGGTGAACATGATTACCAAATCTTCGTCGATTTACGCCAATACACCAGTCTTCAGCAGTCTGCAACGAATGTGACAGAGACGAGAACTTCAGTTATTGGCAGAAAAAATACGGGACTCTAACTTAACTAAATTACGTGAACTCAATTTGCAAATCCTTACAAATATCGCCTCTAAAGGGTATATAATATATTTATGTAGACACTTACATTCACCGGACAGCTTATGACTTTACTTCAGACCCACCTTAATCATCGTACGCATATATATATATATATATATATATATATATATATAATATATATATATATATATGTATATATATATATATATATATATATATATACTTCTCCTATCACATATTATCTATATTTATTAGAATAACGTTTAAAAATATAAGTTAGTTTTGCATAAAACTACTTGATTGTATTAAAGTTGGTAAATATTATATCTAAGATTGGCACTAATTATGCATATATTTATATATTTCTATAAAAACCCTTCTTGCAGCAAAATAGGGTTTAAGACACAGCACAATATATGATTTAGCCCGTGAGTTACAGACTCGAGTTCCATCGTTAATGGAAATTGTTGTAGCTTTTAGTTAATAGTATCATCATCATTTGTCGAGCCCAGTGGCGTGCTGCATTCCGCCTGCGCCTCGCAACCGGAGAAGAAATATAGGTGCGCGGGTTCGAGCCCCACCGTTGCACATTTGTATTTAAGTGGGTCCGTGTTTAAAGCATTGCGAAAAGCAGTCCCGTGGACGTTAAATCTTGGCTGAGGTTCAGCCCAAAAAGTACTGTATCATCATTTATTTACTACACTCAAACAGAGTATGTTCGTCTATATAATTTACAATGGGCAGTTGTTTCTATTCCCTGCTAACGCCCCAACGAGAGAGAAAGTGTAGCGACCCAATAGTAAATCTCTATTTCTACCAATTAGCAGTCGAGTCAGGCGGCATAATACATAGGCTTGAACGGTACCATATTGGCTTTCACTTTCTGCATAGGTCAGACAACGCATACCAAGGGACCACGCCGGTTGCTCAGCGGTCAGTTCATCTGGCTAGCGAATTCTTTCAGTGGCTATTCAAGAAGTGTTATTCCTTTGGCATCAGCTGTGAGATAATAGTTTTCTCTTTCTGTCTCCCTCTTACAATTCTTCTCATCCATAGTGCCTTTCTTCTTTACTCGACATTGCTTAGTTTCCCGCAGACTTGGCCCGAAATGTTATAGTCAGGCGTTTCGGTCGGGATAGATACAAGAACAAGATAGTCTATTATACTTCCGCCAAGACGGTCTAATTGAGTGCTGTACCTAAAATGGCCAGTATACGTTACGGTTAAGTGGTATACTTTCTTGCATGAATGAAGTTTATATAAGGCTCTTTACTCCTAACAGCACTAAGGATAACGCTTTTTCTCGCTCGTAATAGACAGAGCGATATCTAGAACGAACTATCGATTCCATTGCCTATATATTTATCACGTAACGTGCTTATATGAAAAATAATATTACTAAATGGAAATATACGTATAATGTGTCGATAGTAATGATAGTTGTTGGAGTCAAGGTTTTCGTCTTTTGAGGTGCTTGCGTTCTGAATTAGAGGGTCACGCAATGTATTCTAGACACGATAGACAACACTTTGGGGATGTAAGCCAGAACGTGGGGCTAAATTTGCCCAGAACGCCCAACAATTGTCACTTCGTGGTCGCGAAACCGCTTCAGTAGTAGTGATAGCGTTAAAATTGTAACAGCTCTCGAATACAAGATTGTCTTGCGCGCCCGCGTTTCTCACAGACGGATCAGTAAGCAGTGTAAAGGGTGTTTGCGCCCTTGTGCAGCAGCTTCACTCTTGCAAGCAATCACTGGAAAGCACTGACTTTTTTGATGTGACATGTAGAACTAATCCAAATTGGTGAGACGTAGTGCAACGTGATTGGAACTGAATAAACACTTTTTAGTCATAATGACGTAGATCAGTTATAGGAAATTATTCGCGCTTTATATTTACGCCTTGAGCCGGACATGAGACGGCCGATGATTTTTGTGGACCGTCGAAGTCGTCTGACATCAACAGTTTGTCTGTAAATTATGCGGAGATAGGCGATTATTCGGGCGATTTTGTGACACACATACATCTAAACTAACTGTCACGTCACGCAGCAAACTCCTATAGTCGTTTTGGACAAATTTAGCTCCACTTTTTGGCTTACATCACAACGCCACGCTCATTATGTCACAACATTGAGGATTACACTGCATATCCCTTTATTGCAGTCTATTCAATGGCGAAGCATTCCGAACACGGTAGGATTAACGCCGCTAAAGCCCATATTCGTGTAGTTCCTGTTCCGTCGAAATAGCCGCTAATAACGCTATTTGCTAAACAACGTTCCCAAAGACCTCAAATGATGCGCAAATGTTGACCTCGATAACAAAAACAACAACTACTGCTACGTTGAATAAAATTGTCTCATTCTAATTGATCCGATGCATCAATACTCGTGCTAGCTACAACACCAAAAATTACGCACCTTTGTAAACTAGGAAGGATTGCGCCCAGGGGGCCTGCAGTCGAGCGATAATATCGCAAGAACTAGCGCCAAGATGCAAATTTGCACGGGCCAACAACACTGATCGCGCCACGAATCGTAAAACCAGCGGTCGAACACCGAACGACTCCAGCCAATCGTAGTTCTCACAAATTATGTTGGCTAAAAACTTTGACGATCAGAAACACATGACGCATGGCGCGCATGTTGTTGAGATGTTGTTGAGCTAGCTCAATCACTAATCTTATTGATCTAATCGTCCAGCCGGTATGCGCGTCCACAGAAACTACCATGAACTTGCACATTGGTGAGTGTCAATGTATACACATGTAACTGAAGACGAGTATACACACCAAGGTTGTTCGATCGAAAGTATCACCTCGTGTCAAGCGAGGCCTTAGGATGCGAGCGTCATCACTGTCACCGTCGGCGTCACCGACATTATAATTAGCGTCGTCCACCGGGGCTAATGTGGCTGTTTTAGCGGCTACCGTCAATGGCTCGCCATTTGGCTAGCAATGAACTGCTGGCCAGCCTCGATCTAAATGATTGTTGAATTCTCCTATCATGTGCTGACTACGCCGGCGGTGGACTGGAATTGCGTAACTATGCCGAATGAGGAAGCCGCAAGCACTAGCGGCGGTTGGAGCGGCAGCAGGAGCGCTCACAGCATCTACCACTTGGCTACTAGAAACCGATGCTATATGTATATATATATATATGATATATATATATACATTATATCTAGGTATATATATACTATATATATTGTATATAAGATAATATATATATATATATATATATATATATAATATATACATACTATATACATATAATATATATATACACGGAGATCTCTTTTTATACTTAAATGTACGATATCATTACGGAGGCGGACTTTATAACCATATTCATATAATACGCCCCAAAAACATCCGGATAAACATGTACGAGCCTTTTGGCTAGCCGTTTGAGCGTTATTGAATATGCGGTTGTCTAAATCAGAAGCGCATGTGTAATGCAGCTAACCGATCTCTAAGTTATTTAAAAAAAGCAATGCAACTACATTTTCTGTTAGGGCTAAATAGATGTAAAAAGACCCGCCGTGTATTTATTGTATCTACTAAATACCCAATATATCTTTGAGTAAAAACGCATGCGCATCGCAGCTTAAAATAACTTTAAAATGTTGTAGCGGCAGCAAAAAATGTATTGCATATTCCCTAGCATACACAACAACCTGAGAGCTATTTGCGTTTCGATATCTGCTCCCAACTAGGACAACAGGTGGACCACGGCTGGAGAGGTTGGTGCTCCTCTTTGGTGAAATGGCATGCGTACGTAAAGGTAGGTAGTGTAGCCATTTGTCATGCGCGCTGCGTCTTTCCTAAATACTTTACAATCGTTCGCGTCAGTCGTCTTACATTTTAGTTCAGCAAGTTGGTAAGAAGTTTGCTAATGATTGATGCAGGATTGGTACGCAGGACTTAGGATGTATGCGGTGTATTATTCAGTGTTAGTTTATCATATGCATTACGTGGTTCAATTCTGTCATAGCGTTTGAGGTCTAGACTTAGTACACGATGTTCCCTCTATGCTAAATGTGTGGGTTTAAACATAGAATATAATCATGCTAGATTTGATTTTATATGTCAAATCGGGTATATACATATAGGTAAAAAGTGCGGCTATAACAAGATAGACAATGTAACAAACAATAATGACAATAACACCAACAGCAATGACAACAACAACAACACAACGATTAGAAACAGCCACGACGAGAATGGAACCACACACACATAAGAAAAGACGCAGTGACACGAGCACAATGAGTCGTCTTCTTCCGTCTAAGATACGTCGCTATACATATGGTGAACCAAACTGAATTCTAGGAGAAAGACAAGCGGAGCTGCCGATGGCTGAGTTTATCGAGAAGATCGCCGCAAATAGAACAGTGGTCCAGGCTGCGTCGACGCCGCTATTTGTGTCGTAGCAATTTCGAATCAAATCGTACTCACCCTCTCGGCTAGCGCAGGTCACGCAAGCAGCGTAGTTCAACTCGTTGTACTAGCAGTAGAAGTAGAAGTAATTATGGCCGTATCGAATGGTATGCTACCACACAGACTAGAACGTGACGCAACACACTGCTGTATGTATATTCCGTTTTTACAGCCACCACGCCGCAGAGTACAGACAGGCAGGGCAGTTTCTTGAAGCAAGCTGGCTGTCTCGCCGGCTAGCTGGTAGTGAGATGGAGACGGCTTCTTCGAGTTGATTCGAGGAGCTGCTGGTTAGGTATGCCTGTGAATGGTCGTTGTCAGTCTTAAATTGGCGTGGTGGGTTTGGCATTGGCTTGTGCTGTTTGCGGCAAGCACATCACGATGCCCTCACGCACGGACGGGCGGTCGGACAGACAGACAGATAGACATACGAATAGTCGTCGGTCGATCTCGCTGGCTCACACAATCAGACGCTCTCCTACGACTCTGGTTACAGGTCTGGCGGCTCGGTGGTCCGAATGCGTCTGTTTGTCTTGCCCGATTACCTTCGCCCTGTGAGTTCGCTAATTATTGGTCCGAGCGTCGGAGCGTCATCGATAAAGCTTTCTTACCGATTAGTAACCATACCACCTAGCTAGCGAGCAGTGCGCAACAGGTCACAAAAAAGTACACGGAAAACTGAATCTGATGTCCGCCCCTCCGTGCGAATACGAACGAATCTATCCCCTCGCGTTGTGTTGCGGTGCGTTGTTTACTTGCGGTGTTGTCGCTTCGGCCAATAGCATGACAGTGATGGTCGACGAATCGACTCGATCAGTCGCTGTTCAGTGGACAGCAATCTATGGTTATCTATTTACCTATATCTCTATCAATCTATCTATCTGACTAATGATATATCGAATATATCTATCTGTTTACTTATCAACTTAACGATTGACCCGCCAGTTATCAAATAACAGTGCGCAGCAATTAAGCCTCTTTATCAGCCTCGCGTACGCTAGTCTATCTCTCTCTCTATCCGCATATATCTATCTCCCTGCCGCGTTCTCTCTTTATCCCCCTCCCCTTTTCTCTCTCTCTCTCTCTCGGTATATGTATATGTCGCTCACCAAAGGGTTGCCCCTTTCTCTAGCTCTTCTTTTGATAACAGTAGTTGACCAGCATGTTGTAGTCATCGTAGTAATCGTCGTTGTAGTTGTAGTATTAGTAACCACCACCACCACCTTATTTCTAATCGTCGTCGATCTCGTCATCGTTATAGTAGTCGTAGTACGTAACGACGTAGTAGTCATCGACCGACGTCATGTGGCCGTGATCTCAGATCTCAGAGAGCGCGCGCACACACAGGGAAAGGAGGCCGGCAGCTGGAGGAGAGCACGCAGATGACGCAGCATGCGGCGGACGCAGTCTCTCAACTCGTCTCTCGTCTGGCGTCCACTAACTCCAACAACGAATTCCAGCAACAAATCTGTGACTCAGCTCCAGACGCATGCTGGCAGGCACACACGCAGCGAAGACGGGTGAAGAGAGAGAGAGAGAATAAAGTGGAAGAAAGATACGTATAGATGCAGGGCTGCGAGAGAGAGAAAGGAAGTGGTAGAGAGGGGAGAGAGAGAAAGTGGGAGAGAGATACGTATAGAGGCCGGGCTGCGATAGAGAGAGAGAGCGGTTATCAGCACTAGTTGAAACAACTGGCTGTAAAGCCGCAACCTGACAACAGCGCGGCCATCTATAGCCAACGGTAATTTGGCGCCTGTGCTTATACTAAACGCATTTCTGCTGCGTGTCGGTCGGTGATTCAGCGACAAACAGCTCCGACTATGGCGACTCTAAGCATCACGATGATGATGATGATTATTAACTTGTTGATGATCATGTTTTTTAACTTGTTTTTTTTTTAATAGATAAAAACTCGCTCTTTTGGGCTGCATTTGCCTGAAGCACACACAATGCATTTGTGTACATCGTAGAAAAACTACCAGACGCGTAATTAATGTTAGCCAGTATGTTGAGCCTCGGCAGTGAGCAATATAGAATTAAATGACAATCAATAACCAACGCAAAACTACAAAGAGAAGTCCCGCAATATATAGCGCTACAAAAAAGTTTTTTTTTCCGGTTTTGTCCGTAAATAATCATTATAAAATCCGAAAAAAAAACCTTTTTGTAGACCCAATACAAAACGACTGTGCGCCGCAGAGGAAAAAAAACGTGTATCTGCAGCGGACACGGACCCGCCGTTATTGATCCAGGATCCTCGATTCTGTCCACCACACGGGAGGACAACACAAGTGGATGTATTCGACAAAGCGTTTCCTGAGTCCAACAGTACATCCGGAATACGGGACGGGGACTCGTTTTTTTCTGCAGGTCTTCACGGGTTAAAACACAATGCTAACAAATACTGTCGCGTAGATATTGTAGACTAAGAACGCCAGAAACTAGAACGGCGTACTTGTCTTCCAGAAAAGTATATATAACCACCGTCCGTCCGGCAGATGAGGCGTTTTATTTTACTCGGTCCGACGTTCTCAAAAAGTATTGCAGGCGGCTCTGGAAGTTTGTAAATAAGACGTGTGGTAGGGGTTGCGACGAGACAGAGCGTCCTTCGGTCCTGTCTACAAGCTCTGGTGATTTGTTAACTAATGACAAGTTTAGTTCAGATGAACTGATCGCCGCACTGCGGGATCGCGGTAGTTGGTTCAGCGGTAGCTATTCAGCGGGATTTAGAAGATCTCTGGGGAAAAGAGTGGATGTGTTTGCTCTCTCGCTCCCGTTACCCGTCTCGAGGTATTGAAGGCCACAGACTCTGTGCGAGCCGATTGGACGTATTGAAGTCTTGGTGTGCATGCGAAACTGCTGAAGTAACGGCTTCATTTATAGCCTGGCCCTTGGTTAGTGTTATTAGCTTCTCGTTCAGAATAGGCGTGTTTCCAGACTGTTTGAACGCGTCTCGTGTTTTTCCCCTATATAAGAAAAAGGTGACATATCTCTACCTAACCACCGTCCCATATCTGTAACTGTGGACTAAGTCTTAAAAGTATTCTAGAGGGTGGTGTTGTGTCGACTAAATTGTCATTTGGAGTGTATTGAATTCCTTCCACCTTTTAGATTAGTTATGCTTTCGCCATGCCCCCCCCCCCCTATTTAAAAAGAAGGTTGACATATATCTATCTAACCATCGTCCCATATCTGTAGTGGACTAAGTCTCAAAAGTATTTTAGAGGATGGTGTTGCGTCGACTAAATTGTCTTCTGGAGCGTATTGAATTATTTTTACCTTTTAGATTAGTTATGCTTTCTTTATTCTCGGTCAATGAGTGCAGCACTTGTGGAATTGTGGCAGTGTGTTATTGACCTGGTACAGACTAATAATAATAACTCTGTTTGCGTATTTTTCTTGATGTGGTGGCTTGATCATATCTCATCGGTCGATTGGTTTAACTTCTACCTTACAGGTAAAGCAGGTCGCCACCATCGCTACGATGGAATCGCGTTGGCCTAGTTTGACATAGGAACACCGCAGGCCTCTGTTCTTAGTGCTTTATAATCCCGTTAAATTTTATACTTGTGAAGATAATATATGACAACTTAGGTAAAGCGATAATTTATTCCGATGACACAACGATCCCTTGCAGAATCAATCCACATGACATTAAAAGGCGAAGTAAGTAGCTCTATTGCCCTGGTGGATCACGTCATATAAAAACGTCTAATTAGCGTGCCAACGTCCTCTCAACTCCGGCCACATGCGCTGAATTGCTCCTGCCTGGTTAAGTGTCTGGAAGTGAATCTTCATGATAAGCTAGCGTAGCAACTGCACCTAAACTCAATAGCTCCTAAATGCAATGCTGTCATCTCAGCTCTGCGACGCATGAAACAACTTTCCAGGAGTCCCTATTAAAGGTCTGTTGATCGCTTACAATTAATTCACTGGTTATGCTCATCCTTTGGTACGCAATCTTCTTGAAAAAAATGGTGATCATGCACTTGTCGTAGAGCAAAGGTCATACAAAATGACGCATTACGGGCAATATTTTCTAGACGCCCGAGTAACTTTGTTGGAGACCTGTTTGTCCTGTTTTGGTAACTCGCCAACCCTAACGTGCCGGCTGCCCGAAAGTTGAGGTTCGATAGCCAGCAGCCTACGATCTTATCCTCCTCTAAGATAATTTAAGCGAGAGTTAAAAACCTCGTGTGTAGCCGATGAGTTCTCATATGCGGTTGCCACGAGTGCTAGGCTAGTGGCCACCAGGTAGACCTGCAGGATGTAGCCAATCGTATCATAGGGACCCTTGGTGGGAGCTGAAATGGCGGTTTTGTTCTGTGGAACATGTCCTGTGGTGAATCTGCTACTTTTGAGCATACAATTTTGATTATATCACACCATTATTTTGGTGAGAATTCAAACAAGTAAGATGTAGTTCCGACAATAAACCACGTTGTTAATATATATATATATATATACCGGGTTTTCCAGAAATATTTAGAAAGCGACTAAGGAATTGTAGAGCCCGATAAAGTAAATCTCTTTTCAAATGCAAATGGTCCTTGAGAAGTCTTGTTTCGGAGGGAGACTAATATTACTAAAGTGACACTGGTGTTGTTGCCCGACACAAAAGCACAAAATGTGCAATTGCGAGACAGCCAGCATATCGTCGTGTTTGTGAGAAAATCCTGCTTCATCTGAGAGATATACAACGGCAGTCAGAAAATGCGACATAATCGTTTCTAAGAGAATTCGCAAACAAATAAGTTATTTTCGTTACTTTCACGCCCAATGCATCTAAATCACAATCTTACGACCATTCACAGCGCTCAAAACGAACACATTTAGCAGATGCATTTCATTAGTACCACATTTATGGCGATGCGTGCCGCTATTGCGGAGTAATTACGATTTTCCAGAGCGCATGCCGAGGTTGAGTGCAAGCATAAATTACCACGAGTGATTTGTCTCATGGAGTAGGTCATCTATACATGCACTCAATCTCGACATGCCCTCCGGAAAACCTTAACTGCCACGTAACCACGGCTTGGATCGTAACCACGGCTATCAGGGGTTATGTTTTTAGGGCATTAGATGTGAAAATTTATAATATAACTTCCATTTTTACTAATTTTCTCCTAAGCGATCATGTTAGTTCAAGTTAACATACATTGGTAATATAGCTTCCATTTTTCCTCATTTTCTTCTAAGTGATCATGTTAGTTCAAGGCCGAAAAAATGTTGTACTAAAGAAATCAAATTCTTTGCAAGAATGTGAGATGCCCAAGAAATAATATTCTTTGCAATTTTTATATTTTGCCTTTCACCTCAATTGCCCATTTTTAGAAGACATTTTCTCCCCTAGTTTCATTGAAAAAAATGATTGTTTCGTTAAGTTGCACTAAATATTAGAGCTTGTTAGATGAATTCTGGATATATATATATGTATGTGTGTTCATACTAACATTAGTCACGTGGGCCACTTGGATAGTAAAAAGGTTATAATGTTCTGCATAGCGAAATACGATGGGACTGCCCTGATTACCTTCGCAACGGTCGTGACTAGAGCTCCAGAGACATATATATATATATATACATATTATTTCCGGTATATTAGACTTCAGCTGCACTACATTGCATTTAATTACACATGCGCAATACCGAGGTAATCCAGTTTTCTACACGGAGAGGTGATTCTGGCAACTGTCCGCTCGACAGTAGTGGGGTTGCTTCACATTAAGGTGATTCTGACGTTAACAGACCCTGGGGGCATCCCACTTGGGAACCCCTTAGTTGTATGTTTCACCCATACATGTTTGGGTGAGGTGCTGCTTTACGTATTTATGTTGGGCCGCGCACCTGTAGTGGAGATAAACCGCCTGAGGTTAAAGATAAAGTGTTGAAAACTATTCGAATACTTCACCTTATATGGGAAAATTAAGTTGAACAAGTCCGCCAGAACATTTGAAACCTGAAAATACTTAGTGCTACAAACCTTTAGTCTGGGTTACATACGAGTGTGTTTGAGCACAAAATTCCACAAAAGTGCATCTGTCGACTGTTTTCTCTATCCAATGCTGCGTCTTCCACTGCATAGTACTTAGCGCACTTCTGCAGTCAGAACCGGCAGGTACACAAGTCGTACTCCTCGTTAAAAGCACCAGGTAGTTATAGCCATATATTATGTCGCCATCAATCCATCATTCCAAAGAATTTGGTCTGTCTTGAGTTGTTTCCTTAGTAACAGGTTATTTGTTTGGCGTATGGCCGAGTAAGCGCATGCAAATCCAAATTATACCCGATTATTTGGCCATTAAACACATTTTCCTTGCAAGAGTACACATACTAAAAACAATGCAAATTAAAAATGATTATATATATATTTATTTATATTTATATATATATATATATATATATATATATATATATACGTTTGAAGTAACATAAAAACAAAGTGTTTATAATTTTCAAAAAATATATTTCTATTTTAATACAGAGTAATAATTTATTATGACATCACCTTTCGGTATTATTGATTACACAACCTTGTACGTTTTCATTAAATCTCGGATACGATATTCGTTTCCGTGCATCTTGGACATATATAGAATATGTTGTATATGCGTCTCCGGAAAATGTCAGCAATTAAACGGCATGATAGCTGGCGCTGACCGACATGTTTCATGATGATTTTTGGTGCAGAAAAGGCCGCAAAATGTGCAGCAACACTCATCGGACGAGTTATGGAACCCAGTGCGATGGCACAGTTTGTGGTGGAACCCATGGACGGAATAGCGGGTGAGAACGTGACGCGGCTCGAAAAGCGGTTCCATCCATGTATTGTCCGGGTTTGTAGAACGCTCCTGGCACTTTTCTCATCTTCTGCTCAAAGTACCTAAGGAACTCTCCCAGTGACGCGGTTGTCGGAAATTAAAAGCGGTTTACCAGATCCTCGATGTACGGCGTGGTCCTCGACAGACTATTAGTTAGCCTGTCTTATGCGTTTCTAGGGTGACCCAAAGCTCTCGTAAGGAACGTTGCCTTCACCGTGTCGAGAGAGCTAAGCTGCTGAGCGGATAGGTGTTTCCAGAATAACGTGATACCATATAATGCCACCGAGGCCACCTTGAGGTTAAACAGTATAAGTTTTTACTAAGAGCTTCTGTGGGGCCGGGATTGAGGTACATATACAGAGATAATGACATTTCTAATAAACTATACTATCAATAAAATGGTAACCATTTTCATTGTTCACAGGCCGTTTACGAGATACTCTATATTTAAGCAGAGAGTATATCGTAAGCGGCGGAAATATAATAATTGTTTAGATTATAAATCAGGCCCCATTGCATTAAGGCATAGTTCACTTAGGGTGGTGGGATTATTAGCGTACACTTTACTTTTCAAAAAAACTCACAGGAATCCGTATATGACGTCTGCACGTCCTTACGTTCTTCCCACCACAACACATTGGCTGCATGTGGCAGTGTCCTCACCTAACAACTTGCACCGCAAAAGCATTGAACTAGCATTGGCTAAATTATCTAGCCAGGGCTGATAGCGGCGGCGTGGAGCTGCATGCCGGGCAGTGATGCATGAGTCCACAGTAGGTGCACACACACTTGGAATTGGCGTCGCGAAACCCATTTTGCAGGCATAGTTTCTGGTGAAACCCGTGCACTGAGTAAAGGGCCACGATATGCCGATTTCCTTGAGAGGGTAGCATCCAGCTTGAATCTAGCATAACAGGCGTTGTGTAGATATCTGCCTTATTTTTCAGAAGTGTGATTCGCGCTCGAGTCAAACAGATGGTGTCTGCGAAAGTTTTAATCGATTGATGAGGTTTTCGATATTAGCGTCGATTAAACAGGACAGTGGGTAAGGCAAATCTGCCCAGTTGCGCCGCCGAAAGACATTCCCACATGAGTGTGATGCCATTTGAAGTCACAGGTGCGACCTTCATGTTGGAGTGAATATGGGGCGTCTTGACGAAGAGCTTTTGGGGATATGCGAAAGATGCCATAACGGTTGTCCTTTCGTTGAACAGAGGGAAGATGTTAGCTAGAAGGAAAATTTTAGCAGTGAGTGTTATTTCGATATAGACATATATAGTGACAAATTCTCCTGGGAATCCACCCAAGATTTTTTTTCTTCCGATTTTCGCTATTGCCCCCCTGACCGAAACTTCATATGCTGGCTTTTATTTTGTTTACGTTGATGGTACATCTCCTCGGGTTTACGTATATACGGCTGTAGATCACAAGGTCATTCGCATACAACGTGATATGCAAGCATGGTACGGATGGGGGGTTAGTAATATCGACGAAAGCAGGCAAAAGATGACGAAGCCAGATTGCCCTACTTCAGCACCGGCCAGCGTGCATAGTCAATGCACGCAGCACGCTGATTTATGTTTTCACTCCTTGAGAGCAAGCTGTCATTGCCGAATAGGCTCGACCGAAGCCAAGCTGCTGTTGCGGTATAACACCCTGCATTTTAAGAAATAACAAACGACGAGAAAGCTTTTTTTCGCAGTTGGTCACCAGGACGATGGGTCTGTTGCATTGCCCCTGCTTTCAAGAGTCTTACTCTAATGACAACGAATAAATTTATTCTTTAGGGCTGCAATATTAATACATTAAAGCCTGACAATATAATTAGAATACCCTTTAATTTCTACCACAATAATTGTAAGATGTACTTAACACGGCATGCCAAGGCCGTGGTGTCTAATATTTTTTTTTGTTCGAAGCCTGTTCATAAATCACCTCATATGGCTTAAGTGAACTGCTTCATGCCAAGCATTTCTCAGTGCTGACGGCGCTAGGACAATTGTAGCTCCTAGTACCGTCCAGGCTTTTGCAAATGGTTTCTCTAGATCTAAAATTCTGTTTTCTTTTGACTTTTTTCGGTGTCGTCCCTTCTGTCATAATGAGCTTCTACGATATTTGCTCCAGTGCTGCTTTCTAACTCGGTCAATATAATTCCATCTCTAGCTTTAAAACAGTGCCTCCCATGATAGCCTACTCAGTTTTACATGTATTTAACTTCTCTTTAACCCCTGTATTAATCTGCTCCACCTAGTTATCGTTTTATTTATTCATGCCCGTCATTTTTTAAGATCTTTGGGCGGCGCGTTAAGTCCCAAGTCTTATATTTTCTTTAAAAAGTTGCGCTTTTTTACTTACCACATTATAGGCTTATCTGAAACATAGTATCGTGAATCATATGTAAGCTAATCACATTGTGCGACCATATTAAATTAACAAGAAAGATTACAGCGGAAAGCTGTCATACAATTGGTGGAGTCGTCAAAGATGGTTTTGGAGATAGTGGCTACGGGCAAAGGCGGGAGAGGCTGCGTATCTATAACACTTGCGACACATAGAGCTCAACAGGGCTTCGTGATTCTTGAAGCTAAACGGAATGTCCGGCTATTACCAATAGACATGACAAAGGAATTGGAGGACTTGGCCTTTTAGATATTGGAAAGTTTGCTTTGGTTTAGTGCCGACTACGGTTAGCTGGTAACAATGAGGTACCACGTGCGTTGTGCACCAGGATTATCGGACTCAATGAAACCTCTACGAAGCCCACCTAAAAGAAAGAAAGGCCTCAATCTATTCCGACCGGCATGTCTCAGAGTGGCTGCTTCTTGCCGCTACCGCCATTGACTAATGTTTAGACATAAACGGCTATCTGCCATCTTCTACAATAATACGCAGACAACCTTAAGGACTATTGCATCATCCTGTGCCCGCCGTGCCTACAATACGCTGCTGAAGAAAGTTGACGGTGTTGCACGTTGGTGTGCATACATCGTATGCAATTCTATTCTGAAACGTTTGTTATTGTAAAGCTTTACATGTACAATGCAATCTGAATGATACAACAAACATGTAGGAGTTTGATTATAACTCACATCCGTGACACCCTTCATGTGAGTGTTTAGATTATATGTTAGATTTCCTTCGCAAGTATTCTGCATTTACAAGATATATATATAGGAAGCAAGAAACGGTCGGTAAGCGTCGCCGGATGTGCGGGCAGATCTGACCTTGATTGAAAACATACTTTAGTAAGCAATAAGTAACAAGTATCCCGGCATCTTCCTTAACCCTAACTCGCTTATTTCAAACTGCAACGAGTGAAAACCTTGGTGTGATTTGCAAATACCGCGGCACCTTGATTTGGACACACACCAAGCCATCTAAAAACACAACACTGACTGAGATAGATGCACTAAAGCAATAAAACAATAGAGAACAACGTCTCCCTAAGCCCCCTGGGACTTTTAATCCAGCGAAGACTGCGCCATACCAAGTTTCTTGAAGCAATGCGAAAATGGTTCCCATCTGGATGAAGATGGTATGACGACTGGTGTTCAGTCGGTCAGGGCTATTTTGTACGGAACTTTCGAGTCACATCTTTGCAAAAATAAAGGAACAATCTTAAACGAATGCACTGTGTGCGTGCGGTTGAGCATAGCTAGTAATTATGTACTACTTAAGTAATGGAGCAACCTACAAATATACTGTTAAGCTTCTACCTAGCGCATCATTTGCATGCAGTCGGTGATTTGAAAGAAGGACATTCCAAATCAGCTCCTTAGCCGCAAAGGAATCCAATTGGTAAGTTAAGTGTTTTGAGCGTCTCTAGATTCGAAATGCGGCGCGTGAGGACTTCCGTTAACCACGGTCAAGCTAATGTATTGGTGAAAGGGTTCTCTCTTACCGTCAAAGGTTCACTTGCTGCGGATATAGAACCAAGGCAATCGGAAAATCTGTCATGGCTTAGCCAGACACGGAGGCAAGGGAAAATTATGCTAAAATACGAGATTGCGTCGAAGAACTGCGGCAGTGAGCACAACAAGGGCGGAAACGTTCTCAAAAGAGGAAACATTGAAGGAAGAACACATCCGAATTAGAGAAAGATCTAGCACCGAAACGAGTTAGTACGGGCTAGGCAACATGAAATATCACAGCACAGGGACACGCGTGGAGATGTACATGATAACGCCGATAAGCAAGTTGAATGAAGTGGACAGCTAGACAGACCGGCTTAACCAGGAGGAAGGTAAGAAGAGCGATAAAGCAGGAAACAAAACGATTGGAAGCGAGAAGAAGATAAGGCAGAGAGCCACACGCGACAAGAGCAATCAGTAAGCTCGAAATATTGTTAGCGGCTGGGTCGCTTGGCCAGGTTGTCGGGAAACCCTCTATAGCTGGACGACTACGTTGCAGTAGAGTAACGCAGGTCATTGTCATCGCCGAAAATGGTCGACGGGGATAGCAAAACCACCAGAACGACGGAACCAACAATAACAACACAACGAAAAGACACTCACGCAAGTCCACTTTGGTCCACTTTGACCAGACAATGAGCCACATTACCGAATTAGATAATATGGAATCCCTTATTAAAGAAGGATTTGATTAAATGTAATTATCAAAGCAGGCAGATGGAGCTGAATCAGTTTTCTAGAGGCGTGTAGGACAGCGGCCGTATCAACGAACATGAATTGCGTTTGTATGTTTAAGTCATCACTCGTTTTTCGTACTGTTTCGTGCCTTACTCCAATAGAGTTCGCAGTGACTACGTTACGTGTGTAACGCCTTGCGCTATTGATATTCGACCGTTACGAAGCTTCGAATGGAAAAATCGCCCGGTGGCGTGGTGCACTCGTCTGCGCCTCGCAACCAGAGGAGACGCATAGGTGCGCGGGTTCGAGCCACACCATTGTACATTTGTATTTGTGGGGGCCGGCCCGTCTATGAAGCAATGCGAAAAGCAATCCCGTGGACGTTAAATCTTGGCTGAGGCTGATCAGCGAGAAAACTTTCCTTTAATCCGGAAAATCAGCGACACCCTTCGAAAACAATAGCAGACGAGCAGAACTCAAACTGAAACGCCAGCAGCAAAATCTGCTGCCGTTGTTTGCAAACAACGAGGCAGGCCAGCAGGCGGGCTTCGAACGCAATCAGCAATGAAGTTTTCCCTGCGCTGAGTCCAGGGGAATGTCTCCTGGATGTCGTCCGGCGGGCGGAGTGCTGCGACGACGAAGACGGTAGCCAGCTACAGGCGATCTTCATCCGATAGTTCATCGTCATTTCTGTCTGACGGCGTGGTGGTGGTGCCCGTGGTGGTGGTGGTGAAGCGCAAAGGGGGCTCGGACGAGTGCGCTTCTGTCTGGGCGTGGGTTTATCGCTTATCGTGACCGTTGGGCGACGATGTACGACGGCCAGTCCATAGTCATACCACACGGCTGCCGTTGACGGTGATTGTCAACCCTGCGAACGCGTCCCTACCGTCGTCGCTCTTGTCGCACGGGGGTGGTGGTACAGAGGTGTCGCTACTTCGGGATCTGTCGCTGCAGTGCTCTGGGATCGATACACAGTCGGCGGCGACCGCGTGCATTAACGCGGCGGCAGCTGTCATAACAGCGACGGCAACGCTCAACGACTGCTCGGCTCTCGGGCCACGAATGGCGGCGGCCTCAACGCTGGCTGCCGTGAGCACCCCGCACCTCGTCAACAATTGGACGCTATACCGGGCAAGTTGCAGCGGTGGCGGCGTGAGGAGCCAGAGTTCCGAAGAGCGCGGGGCGGCACGAGCCAATGACTATAACTACCCACACCACTACAGCGGCAATAACAGCGACCCCGTGCAAATTGGCCCAGCGGACGATCGGGCAATGCCAAATCGCTCTCTGGTACTGGAGCCTATCCGGTTTGTCATCAGCAGCATTGAGCGTACCCTAGTGCCCCGAAATCCCCGAAATCCCTGTATTACACCACTGTATGACGTCGGCCCCGTGCCTAGGGCTGTAGGTGGGGGGATTGTGAATGGGGTCGGGGAGGGGGGGGGGTGAGCGGGGCAACGCTTGCGCAATATCTAGCACGTGTAGCATTTTTAGGATTTGCGCTTAATGTCCTCCGATACGTTGGCAAATATTAATGTTGATGTCTGATGAAGTAGCCAAGGCTACAGAAAGACCGTTTCTGATATGATATATGGCTCTATAGGTGCATCTTTCATCGCCCGGTGGCGTGGTGCATTCCGCCTGCGCCTCGCAATCGGAGAAGACACATAGGTGCGCGTGTTCGAGCCCCACCGTTGCACATTTTTTATTTATGAAGGCCCGTCTATGAAGCGTTGCGAAAAGCAGTCCCGTGGCTAAGGTTCAGCCAGGAAAGTATTTTTTTATAGGTGCATCTTTACGCCCGTCCGGGTTATTCCCGACATTGACGGACCCCTCCAGCTCGTCCGTGTGACGCCGTCCGATGCACGAAACGAGTCATGCTCGTGAGTTTCGCTTTTAAGCCCATCATAAATATGATTAAATTCCTATCAGCCTCCTGATTGAAATTCTCCGCAAGGTCACGTAAAGCTACATTTTCGAACAACATGTTTTATTTGTTCTAGCGTCGTGACCGCCTGACGTAACGCTTGTATAAGCCACCAGAATCAGCATGTCTCTTCTGATATCTGGTGGGTAGCACTCTGCTTGATTCAGAATTAATAGTGAACTTCTGCGCTAATTGCTGTCGACAACATACCGTGTATTCTTTATTGTACGATGCATGGTCGTGTTGTACGTTTCGAGGTTTTTCTTTGTCGCTATAGGCTGTTACGGACCAGGTATTACTGCGTCTGTAAATCTTTTTCGACATATATACATGTTCTTCGTTTCTCTTTGTGCTTTTCTTTTTGATCACATCCTAATTAGCGCCGTGATGTCTCTCTAACTGTTACTACTGCTCAAGTGTAGCTTGGCCGCATATTTCATCTTACGGCGTGCTTTTATTTTTTTGACGTGGTTCTTATTACATCGGAAACCGACGCCTTTTACTGCATCTAAGTGAACTTGCAGCAGTTAGAGCAGCAGTAGCGGACAGCAGGCGCTGCTACAGAAGGCACCCAATGAACCGTCGATTCCAATTCTTAAAGTGCGCCGATCAATCAATCAATCAATCGGTCAGTCAGAGAGCCAACCTTACTCAGCTGCTGAATGCAACAATAAGTCGAGGATTTACAAAACTGCATTTTAAAGTTTTCGTGTCGAAGATTCACAAGAACAATATGCATAAGTGTCTAAAGTGTTTCTCGCCTTGCCATCTGCCTTGCTTAAAACTGTGGCCTACCACATTCCGTGAGATTATATGATTTTTCCTTATGCTGAAGTTGGTTTCAGTGTTACGTGCGCTGGATCTCCAGTCTACGTGATGATGTTTAGCAAGGTCTCATCGTTCTGACGAGTATGTCGGATTTCCGTCTTCTTGTTTACACAATTTCATCTTGTTTGGTTACAAGAGGAAAAACTACACTGAAGCTATACTACCCGGTAAAATCCCGGCACCACCAGCTCTTTAGTGGGCTTGAAAGTCCCACACCACCCAGATCAAAGGGTGTGCATTATGGATTCTTGTTTTTGTCCTCCTGTAAAAGACGGTCACGCAAATTATTTGTTTTAATAGTTGTTGGCCTCTTGCACGAATTATAGTGAAGATAAGCATTACTCTTAGGTCTTATGCAGATTGGTTGATTATGTGTGCCTTTTTGTTACCGGCATAACAATCGTATTTTTATGGTCGATATAAACTCATGTTGATTACAGGCTTGCTAGAAGAAGTAGAAGACGAAGAACTAAGGAATAACATATATATATATATATATATATATATATGCACGTTGCGCAAATGTGTCCACTCAACATTTGTGTGTGTAAAACTTTAACAGAGTGATGTTGCAATCTACAGCTTTGTAGTTAGAGTTTGTAGTTAGTGTAAATCATTTACTTGTTTGCAGATGATACAATTTGATATGGGGCGAAACGTAATCACAGTCATGAGCCCGCAGCCACAGGGCGGTGGGCGTGGCATGTATGGTAAACCGAAGGAGCGTACTCAACAACGAAAACTTCGAGAACTTGCTTATCGGACGCGCTCGAAACAGGTAAGCTCCGGAAATTTGCTTAACTGATTGGGCACATTTTTTGGCGGGATAATTTTTATAGAAGCAGCTACAACAACAGGCTGTGAGAACTTAAACCTTACTAAACTTATCTTAATTATTTAGTACATTTTTACATAGTGTTTTAGTTCAATATACAGAGAAAATTATACTCAAACTATTGTATGAAACTAGCGGTAATTTCTTTTGTCCGCGTGAGATGTATTGCCAACTGGAAGGTTACGTAGGAGGTTGATATGGCATGCAGACCGCTCGTGTGGGGCAATAATAAACATTTATTCCCTCAAATTAATCAAGGCTTTTTACAATAGCTATGTTGTACGTCGCCTACTAAAAGCTGGCAAGCAACAACAAGGATAACCTGTCATTCGGCAGCTACAAAAGCCTTTCGATAAAAATAAATGTTGCTAAGATAAAGATTTTGTAGCCCGGATGAATATACTGTTTTTTTTTTCTGAGAAAAAGCGGGGTCGGGCGTTAATCAAAAACGAAATACAGTGAGTGGTTAACGTCTCGGAGAATTACTGCCGACATGATGTATTAACACTATATAGCATGTCGGCAGTAATTGCACGGCATTACTGTAATTGCACTAACGTATGCTAGTATGAGCACTTGTTTTAACCTAGGATGTTTCCAACAGAACATTTATATTAGAACGTTTACCATTAGACGTGTGCTGTTGAATACTTGGTGACTGGTGAGCCGTCGAGTCATGGCGACTACTTATAGTAAATTCGAAAGGTTTCCTGGGAGGGCTTTGCAGTCATTTGCAGTGAACAGGCTATGATATAAGAGCACAATTTGTTGCAGACGTGACGGATGCAGTATGACGAACCTAGGTCAGTCTGCTGTGTAATTGGACGGTACGTTGCATGCTAAAATAATTCTGCACAAATATAATTGTATATTAAGCTGAACAATACTCACTTAACGAGTTTATGGCGATTCACCTGGGCTTGCGAGCGCTAGTGCACGGAATACAAGTGAATAACGATGAAGCGACGAGGACGCATGAGACGTCCAAATATGAACGTCTCTCTACATACCTGTGTTAAAAGCAGTCGCTTTTTGTTTTATTGTAATGACGATTTAGCCGGCTATTAGCGATCTTTAAACCACCTAATCCCAAATTAATTAACACTACAAATAAAGGCGCTGTCATTATTTGTGATCATGCCAACAATTTTAGTTTTACTAAAACTTTTTTATCTACGTTAAATTAATTGCTTGTATAACCTTGTTTCTAATTGTGATACCGTTGACTCAATGTATACCATATACATTTACTAATTAAATAATTTGTACCCAAACGAGATGGCAAATCACAAAGTCATGCTATTTTTGTAAATATATAATCAAACTAGAACGGCTGCTTGATCAGAACTCGAATGTGCAGTACGAAAAAAAGTGGCGGAGGGCAGCTAGAAGACTTCGTTTGATGAAGGAAGCCAGTCTTGATCACAAAGTCGTTCTTTAGATATGCAAATAAACGATTAAAGGAAAAAAACTTTAGAGTTGCTAAACGACGGTTCTATTGCCCAAGGGATTCCCGAAGGTGTTTCCAACGACGTGGTCTCGAGAGGTGGCTGCCCATACTAAGAAATATCTGAATATTATATTCTTACCAAATTAAACAACTACCCACTAAGTGCAGCTTTACTCTTGATTTAATCATACTAATTTTTTTATCAAAAATGTAGCCTTTGTGATAATTGAACTCATTTTTATTTGATAGTAAGTAGGTCCATGAGAATGACATTTTGCTCAAGAAAGTATTGGCAGTTAGTCATAACTCCAGTACGTAAGAAAAATCCAAAGTCAAATGTAGATATTATAAGCATGTAGCTTAATCATTAATCATATGTATTATTTTTAAGATAGTTTTAGTGGACCATATTTACAATTTTCCTCAATACAAAACCTTATTGGATGAGAACCGACATGGTTTTACTAATAGCGAATCCACGGCAACTTAACTCGTACAAGTTTCTGGATGTTGACACTCGCTCTATATCTTGGATTGTTAGTTATCTTACCTGTAGAGAGTTCTGCGTTCACGTGAACAACAGCTTTAGTGAGTCGGGTACGTGTAGCCCTAGAATTCTTCAGGGATCAAGCCTCGATCTAAGTTTATTTTGCATATTTATTTTAGATAGTAAAAACGTCATTCCCAATCAATTGCGTAAACACATTATCTGAAACTATACGGACCTTCTACGAGATGCTTATATCAATGCCGAAATGTGCAGTATTGTGTTTAACGGAAGCCCATTACTGCATACCACATGAGGAGGCTATCCCTATTTTAAATATCATTAGGATCCTAGGGGTTGCGGTGACACGGAAACTGGACTTAGCACTCATACAACACAAGTCATCCAATCAACTAAAACTATATCTAATACCATATTTGGTTGCCTTACAATGAATGACTACACATTTTACGAGCGTTTATAATATACAGTATAACACAATAGTTTGATCTTACCTAATTTTACCTTTTATTAAGAAGTTTGACACCCTTATTCAGACAGACACATTAAAGCAGTGGAATGTGTACAGAACAAAGTCTATTGTCGTGGTTCGTTATGGTGTAACGTTGCCCGAAATTCAATTGTGATAAGCCCTATTTGGGAACTGCAGTCCGGAGCGGATTATCGCATGTTTAATCGTATTATACATGTATTAAATATATTATCAAACTACTTTAGCATTCGTTTAAACAATCTTAGAAGCGGTAACATTAGCTCGTCAAAGCATATTGCCAATACAGTTCGTGTAAATAACATTTTTTCATGACGAATGGCCAGGGCACTGAGAACTTGTTTCACTAACAGCGCAAATATGGCCACACAAGTAAACTGACTGTTGTATGCAAATGGATAACGGTTTGCAAAATGGAAATAGTGTCCTCCTTTAACTAAATTAAGCTGCACTTGAGTTTGCATTTTAAATTCAATATGGAAACACAATTATACAATTAATTTATTTAAGCTCAATTTTTGTAGCTTCTTTAAAGCTCGTTGGCATTACAGTTACAGCGGGAAAACATTTCGAGTGATTCGAGACGAGTTTGACGCTATATATGTATATATGTTGCGTTATCAAAAAGTATATATATATATATATATATTATATGTATATGTTTTTATTTAAGGTTGTGTTGCTTACCTTTGCTGTTGACGGGTCATTTTCAACTAGGTGTACAGGGCGCCATGTAGGAAACTTGCCCGCGTGTTGCCCGACTCCTCAGAACGACGGCTGCGTTTCATCACATCAGCTTTACTTTATTTGCGTTCTGCATATGTAGGTGCATATTTCTAGATGGTTGAAGACGTGCTTGCCGAAGTAGAATCGTTTGCTCGACAAGTCAAGCGTAATTTTCACGTCGCATGTTGCCGCGTCATGTTGCCATCTAAATTGTCTTCCTAATTCCAGCTACGACAACCAAATGCTACTACTACTACCACTAATACTAATTCATTGACTATTTGTGCCTCCTTTGTTGTCACAAGCAGGCTCTGATCGAAGGAGCTCATGGCGGTCCTCAGCACGGCAAGAAAAGAAGACGCGCCAAAAGCGACTCGCCCTCTCCTGAGGTTGAACCTCAAGAACAGCGCCGGTCGTCGAAAGATAGCCTAGCCAAGGATAGCCGCACTTCAAGATCGTGGATTGACCCAAGGCCGTGTGAACACCCGCCGACTGACGCGATGCCAAAGGACCGTAAATCGAAGGACGTAAAGCAAAAGGAGCGGAAGTCGCACGATCGGACGTCGAGGGATACGTCGAGGGATACGTCGAGGGACACGTCGAGGGACACGTCGAGGGACACAACGTGCACGAAGTGCGTGCCGTTACCTAAGAGTACGAAGTGCACGAGGGTCGCACCGAGGCCAGAGCCCAAGGAAGGCAAAGCGAAGGTAAAACCGAACACGGAGGCAAAACTGCGAACAAATGCACCTGCGGCGGCGGCAGCAGCAGCACAGCCAGCAACGCGAGCCAAGGACACCGGTATGGGGGCGCCAACCAAACGAAAGGTTTGCGCACAACCGAGAGTTACAGCACATACGGAAACATCTTCGGCAAGCTGTCTAGGCAGGAGCTCCTGCTACACCCAATGAGTGCTGCCGGCCGGTGCAAGTGGAAAAACAAACTACTGTGTGTATGTGTGAATATATGACTTACTTCGGTCTGGCCGGCGCGGCGATGCGGTTCGTAGTAGCCTTGTACTGACGGGGGTAGGATTTGGTAGGTGCGGAAGGCGGCAAGCTCCAGCATGGACGTGTGGGTCATGCCGGATGCGCTCATATAGGGGGCCGCCGGGGTTCACAGCTCGAAATGACCAGGCATGCTCTAGGACCTAACAGTGACGGAACACAGTGTTAGGCGGTTTAATCGAGGAGGCTTACCTCCGTTCCGTCGGTGAGCCTCGGCCGGGGAAGCCGATAAGAGATGGAAAACCTCGGTTAGATAGATAGAACCCAATGTAAAGCGTAGAGCAAAAACAGAGAGCGTGGCAGACGTATAGACGTCCTAGAGAAGAATGCAGCATATGTTGCTTACTCTAGTCGACGTCGTCATCTTGATCTGCTCCAAACGATTGATATACGATATTTGCAGCGCTATTTGAAGCTGATCGCGGACGGTGCATTAGTTCTGACTGTTCGCAGTCATTTCGTGACATAGCATCAAGTCTGCATCGACGTCCTGTCGGTCGCGGGGTCGCAGTCTAGACACATGTTTTTTGTAACAGAGGGGGTGGACAGGCAAGCCGACTAATTCTCCCTTGCTACAAGAAGAGCGACGGCTACCCTCGTCCAGGCGCAGGATCCGCGATAGCGTCTTGCGGCGGGCAAAAGGCGGTGCAAAGTCGCTGAGAAACGGAACAGTAGAAAATGAACATTATTAAACACAGTTCTCATTGCTCATTGTAGTGTCCGCCGTACACTGGTGCTTTGTCAGGCGAGATGACGCACGCCGATGACGCACGGACAGCATGTTTGACGCCGCTGCGCTTGATTCAATGTTCACGCTAACCGCACGCACTCTTTAACTTATTTAATTTGTAGACACGCTACTGTAACCGCCTGATGGGCCTGACCAATGTTGCCGCTGTCCGCATTGTCAAGTGTCATTGTGTTCCCCTGTTGTTTCGGATGAAACATTTCGACATGGCTGTTGTCAATAAATGTACTAAGTGGATTTTCACCTTTCATATAGACATTCGTGAGCGATCGATTTTGTAATATCTGGGGTACTGCCACCTGTGTTCGCCTAGTTGATTGTTTTGAGGCCAGAATTACTTACGATAGTACCTACGCGGATATTCACGGTAGATTATGCATAACTACCCCATATTCAGCTTATCTGTTCATATGAATGCACACGCATATATACATACTGCATATAAATATATATATATATATATATATATATATGCTTGGGTTAGTTAGGAGTGATGTCTCTATTGTTACACCGATACAGTAGTGTCATTGTGGACACACACACACGCCAATGTAACGTCGAATGACTCTTCAGACCATATGTTCATTGCTTGCACATACAACCACGTTGTTGCCGGTAAGCCGGTAAGTACTGCTTGGTGCAGTACTCGTCAATGCCAATCGCTCGTTGAAGTATCTCTCAGAGCGCTGCGGCATTATACTGTAAGCAGTACAGTACTTCTGCATGCATGGCATCATCGCGACGTCGGCGACGACGACGGCGATGGCAACAACAACAGCAACAGCAACAGCAACTACAACAACAACAACATCAACAATGAAAAGAACGACCGCGCCGTTGTTGTTGTTGTTGTTGTTGTTGTTGTTGTTGTTGCTGCTGCTGCTGGTACTTGATGCGACTCAGTTCTCTTCTCTCGCTTCCTCTTTCTCGCTCTGCGTTTCTCTCTCTGTGGAATGATGGTAGAAATTGTAGTGATAGAAGTCATCGTCATCATCATCATCACAGTAGTGTAGTAGTAGTAGTCGTCGAGTAGTATAGTGGTACTTCAGCCAGTCAATCTTCAGCTAGTACCGCTGGAGGAACGTGTTGGCCTCCCCGGCCGAACTGCCGGACCGCCGGCCAGCTGGCTGTTGTTCAGCGGTGGGGATACCGACCAACACACGGTTGGGCCGTCTCTTCGCCTAGTCCCGATGGTACACCACTTAAGAGTACCCTAGCATCACCACCACCACGACCAAGATCGTCAAAATCGGCCGCAACGGTGGCCGAGCCGCTACGACGACCACTCGAAGCCACTTCAGGCCCTCTTCAAGTGGCCAGAGGCGGTTGCAGCAACGCGACTCACCGATCGACCGAGCGACCGGAGTCTGTGTATGATGACCGACCACGACGACGACGAATCCAGTGTTGGCAGTTGTCTGAAGTTTGCTACCCCCGGCGCCGCCGCCGCTGCCGCCGGTGGCTGCTGTGTGTTGCTATGATGAAGGCTGAAGCAATCCGTCCGCCAGCGGAGGCATAGCAACAGCAATGTCAGTGCGAGCGGCTACACCGCTTCGCTCTTCAACGCAGCTGCGGCTGTTGTTACTGCTGCTGCTGCTGCTGGGGGGGGGGGTATCGGCAGCATAGCGGTAGCCGATGTGTTGGCTGTGCAACGACTATGATCGCGGTGCTTCATCTTGGTTGGCTGTTGCTGATGCTATTGTCCGTTGGGCGGGAGCTCGCCGTGGGTTGGGGGATATCGGTTGCGAAGTTCGGGAGGAGGGATGGAGGCGCTGCTGCGGAGGGCGGGCGGGGGGGGGGGAGGAGGAGAGAGGACCACAACCGCGGATGATGGTACGAGCTCCAGTAGTACCTCTCGATCAGAAGGTACACGTAAGGGCCGGTGGAAGAAGAAGAAGGGATTATCAGACTTTATATTACACTCACTTGCTCTCTCTCTCTCTTTTTCTGTATTTCATTCCCTCTACTCACGGCTTCTCGTTCTCAATGTATTTCTCTCTCCCTCTCTCTCTGTAGTTATACATATCTCGCGCATGCTTCCGCCCTTGCTCTCTCGTCCGTTCCTTTATTCGTGCTTCTCTCTCTCTGACGTTCTTTCATAAAAGACCTCAACATTCGCCGTATCGAACCAGAAACCAGGCCACCTATCCGTCTCTATGCGTCGCGGTGGACGTTGGTCTAGTGCGATTGCGACTCTCTTCCTCCTTGCGTGGATGCGGTATCGCCAGCCGGCTACCATGACGGCAATGACCATGATACTAGCTCCATAGCATGACGACGACGTCTGTGCAGTCCGTAGTAGTAATAGTAGTAGTAGTAGTAGTAGCAGCAGCGAGAATGTAGCTTAGGATCGAAGCCGAGTGTGAACCCTTAGACACAGTAGCAGTGTAGCAGTAGGGCCCGGTGGGACGACCCTCGTCAAGTCGTCCACCCATTGAGGTGTAGGGTGCGAACGAACGAACCAACCAGCCAGCGGTCGATCGGTCGGTGGGTCGGTCGAGCGGCCGAGTCCGCGAGTACCCGAGTACCCCGCTCGCGCGCCCTCACTGTAGCTGTAGCAGCAACTTGTTGTGCGCGGCTGGGGCTTGTTTGACCAGAACCCGACAACGTTGAGACCATGGGCGCGGCGAAAACCAGAAGAAAGGCCACATACTCACTCACTCCCCGGTCATTGTCCTTGTTAGTGCACTCAGGCATCAGAAAACCGAAGACGGCCGCCACACAAACAGACAGACAGACACACAGATCCTCACTGACACATACAGAACGATCAGCTTCATCAGCTCGTTACACTCAGTGAATTTGGCGCGCACGCCGGAGCAAGACTGCTACATCAACAGCGGCGGGAACAGCAACAGCGTCCACATAATTGCAAAACCGGAGCAACAACCGAACCAGGGGGATGATGATGATGATGATCACAATAAGAATAATTGCTTCGCCTGAGATTAATCGTTGGCATAATCGGCCGGACGTCGAAATCATGAAAAGCCGTCTGCGTGTGCGCATGCGAGCTTGTAGGTATGCTATTGTATGGCTATTGCATACGAACTGCTGCAGAAGCTCTACCCGCACAAAGACGAGTAGCGAGTTGCGTTGTCCCTTAAGCAGTTCGGTTGCAATGTACATCATACAGCTATAATAAGCAATAATGATATCAGAATGATAAGGCAACCGTGTAGCAAAACGACACATCGTTGACTAGATTCAGATCGGGTCGGAAGTCAAAGTGGACGTGTTTGCCGGTGACTTCGTATTACTCACCGGCATTTGTGAGTCCGATCTCGGCGCGATACCCACCCCTTTAAAAATTTTTTTAAGAACTGTAGATTTGGGATTGTAATTAAGTATTGAAAAAATATCTGCAATACGCATATGTGAAGATAATATAATAAATCATAGAAAATTATTGCTCTGGACAAGCCTTTGAGAATGGTAACTCTACAAGTCCGACCAAATGAGGTCACCATTTACCTGTGCACGGCGAAATATTTGTCAAGCTGTACAAAATTAATATATCAGTGAGAACCAGGCGATGACCTAGGAAGTTCATTAGCTTCCAGTTAGGCCCAAGTCTGTTTTGTTGTCCGGGCCCCAGGGCTCAATACGTCCATGTGTGAGAACATGCATATCGGACTGTTTCATTTAAGCATAACTCCCCAGCCCAGAATATATATATATATATATATATGACGTTTGCCTACAGATACAATGAAAAATGCACTTTGCTAAAAAGTTTATTGAAAAACTTGACGACATAAATAAGCGTCACCAAACGTGATTTGCTTAATGTCGAACAATCCTGATAACACTGCACGTTGTTGTGGTTCGACTTTCAGGCAACAAGAACAATGTAAGAATTTGTCCGCATCACTGAGGGACCGCATTCTAATGTGCTTCCCGCAAATCTTCGCCGGCTCCAACAGTCGCGGTGCCACAAAACGTGGCTGCTTCAATCCTTTGGCTTATTCACTGATTCATCTAGACCCGCTTTACTGCCCTCTTGCCAACAAGATGACCTTCTCCAACAAAATATTTTCTAAACGCATTTCTTGCTTGACTGAGCTAACTTGACGGTGTTCTCTCTCTCTACCTCAATTACCGAACTCTTTTTGCAATCGATTGATCGTGAAAGACAACTGTCTGCCGTTGGTGGCTTAGGCTGTCGAGCAAGTTCAAGTCAAATAATCAATGTGTTCAAAATCAAGAAGAGTAATAATTATACTACTAGTACTAACAGCACTATCAGTAATACTTAGTACGCTGAGTCGTTGTAAAAGTGCTATTGCCTTGCTAATGCAAGGCTGTGATGGTGAAGCAGGCCTGCCGCGGAGCGTCCTAGCTAGAAAACCGCGATACTTAGCGGCCCAATTTGGACAAGTCGCGTTCTAACACGCAAGCGGTGGGATGGGATACGTATAATTATCATAAAACTTTTAGGCAAGAGCGCCGGATATGTACTGTCGTTGTGCTAAAGCCATGGCAGCGTTATAGTATATGGACAGCGTTATAACTGGGGACGCAGAAGACAAGTGGATAGATCACCTCTTGACCACTTTCAATGGTAGTACTGTAGTACGATAGTAGATATATCTACAGATAATCTGAATTTTAATCTTGTGAGTTCACTTTATTTTCGGCATTGAGTCAACAAGATCGTATTTTTTTATCAGCTGCCACAGTGTTTGTGTGTTTTTTTTTTAATGGTGCTATAATACCTACCATACTGAAAAAGGAAAAATTCGAAGGACAAGACAATTGAACAACGCTACGATACTTGGATTTGTCACCTTCTGTTGTCGGTGTCACTCCTTAGCAAAGAGTCGAAGACCCAGACTTTGCATGGCATGCACCGTTTTGTAATACATTTATAACATTAAAATGTAACATAGCTGCATTGTAAAACAATATATCGGCATATAAGTCGTGAACAGCGGCAAAGCTGAATATCGGCAATACGTATCACAAAGCAAGCAAGCGTGACAAACTATGCCACTCCACTTGAGCAGTCTTAACATCGGCTTGTGCATTTTTTCAGGACCTTAATAGGCTTTATTTGTTATCTGAATTGCATTCAGAAAGGCGCCTAAATGTATTCAGTATGTAGGTTCCTCTTGGTCAATAACTAGTGGGCCGTGCTCATGTTTTGACGGGTCCAGCTGCCGTTATTAAAGCAAAGATTATAGTAGCTATTTTGATGACTTCTTATCTGTTTGAAGTGATCGAGTATACTTAAACGTGATGTTTAGTTTGAATTATTGCACTTCAAAGGTTCTTCTTGAACTTTTGAACTTTCAAAGGCGTTCTGTTAGTTGGCGCTATCTGCTAGCCACCGTACATAGATTTGCAACGATACTGTGTTGCTCATAGCATGGGTATGGGGGTTCGTTCATTGTTCACCGCGAACTCTTAAACCAAACCGTCGCTTATTGTCGTGCGATGCATATAATATTACGATGTAGGTAGCTTTCTAAGATATAGCAGGAATAAAAGCAAGACATGGCTTGTACAAGAAAAAGTGGCTTGTTTGACTAGAGCAAAGCATGTCTCTGTGTGAGCGCAAATAGTATTTAAAAAAGTAGAATAGTTCAAGTTGTTTTCTTCTTAGACATCACTATCTGAGTGGCTGATAAATCATATACCGCTGAGAGCCTTAACCCTAGATATCTCAACATGTTTGGCCCCTTGGTGCATTGAAGATATGCCTCACGGTGATTTCGAAGCTCGTAGGGGACGGATGATAGTTTAGAATTAAAAACAGCCATCTTAAAATGTTTTAAAATATGACATTATGAAACTTAATCGGAGCTAGCTGTACCAAATCACCAATAAATAACAATATCATAAATGCGTTTTTGCAGCATATTTGCATGCGTCCATATATCTAATACAAACTAGCATTCTTCTTACATGTGCAGCATAGTTTTCGCACAGTCTAATTTACGTTCTTCAAGTTGTCCGCAATTAATAAATAACACTGCAACATTTTGGAATGCAAAGCCTTAAAAGTTTTGCGGATTAATTAGCTAATAAATAACGTGTAAAGTTCTACGTGCATTTTAATATCCGAAAAAGTGCTTTTGTCTGTCTTTCTGAAGTACTTACCTGAGATTTGCGTCTATGGATAGCGTGTCCAATGTCTGAAATGGAATGCAATGGCCTTACTGAGAACTTAGAGCATTCACTTCGTATTGGGGAACTGCTTTTGCCTATTTGACGTAGCCATTTTCTTGAGAAAACATATACATCCTGATGTCGTGTCGCAAGATCCGATTAAAGTGTTCGCTTGTATGCAGCTGACGCCTTCATTCGGTTCACAGTATTCCGGCGGACTACTCAGGTGATCCACAGCGCCCAAAAAGTCCCTTTTAGACTATAAAACACGTACACAACTCGTTAAAATAAACGTGAAGGTACCCAATGCTGTCAAGAACTTCGTAATACGAATTTTAGAATAATTCACTTAATTAGGGCCCCTCTGGCCTCTTACTTGGTAATGATGTTGACTAGAGTAAGACGAGGGAAAGCTTCGACCAACATTTCCTTGACAGGCGACTTAACACTAA